>JANJGN010000535.1:402500-412507 GCA_026770705.1 Isurus oxyrinchus | reverse complement strand
CCACCAAAACCTGCGGCTCAACTCCACATGGAACACAACAGAGGTAACACCTTGTGAGTCTTTCTGTGGAACCGGGAATCCGGAACTTTACCGATCTCCCTGTGTGTGTCTCAGATCGGGACTCTCTCTCTCTCACACTCACATTCTCTCTCTCTCTCTCTCTCACACACACATTCTCCCACATTCTCTCTCTCTCTCTCTCTCTCTCACACTCACATTCTCTCTCTCTCTCACACTCACACTCACATTCTCTCTCTCTCTCTCACTCACACTCACATTCTCTCTCTCTCACTCACACATTCTCTCTCTCCCTCTCACACTCACATTCTCTCTCACTCACACATTCTCTCTCTCTCCCTCACTAACACTCACATTCTCTCTCTCACACACACATTCTCTCTCTCTCACATTCTCTCTCTCTCTCACATTCTCTCTCTCTCACTCACACACATTCTCTCTCTCTCATTCTCTCTCTCTCACTCACACTCACATTCTCCCTCTCTCACTCACACACATTCTCTCTCTCACTCACACACATTCTCTCTCTCACACACACATTCTCTATCTCTCTCTCACTCACACTCACATTCTCCCTCTCTCACTCACACACATTCTCTCTCTCACACACACATTCTCTCTCTCTCACACACATTCTCTCTCTCTCATTCACATTCTCTCTCTCTCACACACATTCTCTCTCTCTCTCACTCACACACACATTCTCTCTCTCACACACACATTCTCTCTCTCTCATTCACATTCTCTCTCTCTCACACACATTCTCTCTCTCTCTCACTCACACACACATTCTCTCTCTCTCTCACACTCACATTCTATCACATTCTCTCTCTCTCTCACTCACACACACATTCTCTCTCTCTCTCACACTCACATTCTATCACATTCTCTCTCTCACTCACTCACATTCTCTCTCTCTCTCACTCACACACATTATCTCTCCCTCATTCACATTCTCTCTCTCTCACTCACACACACATTCTCTCTCTCTCTCACACTCACATTCTATCACATTCTCTCTCTCACTCACTCACATTCTCTCTCTCTCTCACTCACACACATTATCTCTCTCTCATTCACATTCTCTCTCTCTCACTCACACACACATTCTCTCTCTCTCTCACTCACACACACATTCTCTCTCTCTCTCTCACACTCACATTCTATCACATTCTCTCTCTCTCTCACTCACACACACATTCTCTCTCTCACTCACACACATTATCTCTCTCTCATTCACATTCTCTCTCTCTCACACACATTCTCTCTCTCTCTCACTCACACACACATTCTCTCTCTCTCTCACACTCACATTCTATCACATTCTCTCTCTCACTCACACTCACATTCTCTCTCTCTCTCACACTCACATTCTATCACATTCTCTCTCTCACTCGCTCACATTCTCTCTCTCTCTCACTCACACACATTATTTCTCTCTCATTCACATTCTCTCTCTCTCACTCACACACACATTCTCTCTCTCTCTCTCACACTCACATTCTATCACATTCTCTCTCTCTCTCACTCACACACACATTCTCTCTCTCACTCACACACATTATCTCTCTCTCATTCACATTCTCTCTCTCTCACACACATTCTCTCTCTCTCTCACTCACACACACATTCTCTCTCTCTCTCACACTCACATTCTATCACATTCTCTCTCTCACTCACACTCACATTCTCCCTCTCTCACTCACACACATTATCTCTCTCTCATTCACATTCTCTCTCTCTCACTCTCATTCTCTCTCTCTCACTCACACACACATTCTCTCATTCACATTCTCTCTCTCTCACTCACATTCTCTCTCTCTCTCACTCACACACACATTCTCTCTCTCTCTCACTCACATTCTCTCTCTCTCACTCACACACACATTCTCTCTCTCACTCACACACACATTCTCTCTCTCACACACACACTCACATTCTCCCTCTCTCACTCACACACATTCTCTCTCTCTCTCTCACTCACACACATTCTCTCTCTCTCTCTCACTCACACACATTCTCTCTCTCTCTCTCACTCACACACATTCTCTCTCTCTCATTCACATTCTCTCTCTCTCACACACATTCTCTCTCTCTCACTCTCATTCTCTCTCTCTCACTCACACACATTATCTCTCTCTCATTCACATTCTCTCTCTCTCACTCACATTCTCTCTCTCTCTCACTCACACACACATTCTCTCTCTCTCTCACTCACATTCTCTCTCTCTCACTCACACACACATTCTCTCTCTCACTCACACACACATTCTCTCTCTCTCATTCACATTCTCTCTCTCTCACACACATTCTCTCTCTCTCACTCACACACACATTCTCTCTCTCTCACACACACTCACATTCTCCCTCTCTCACTCACACACATTCTCTCTCTCTCTCTCACTCACACACATTCTCTCTCTCTCATTCACATTCTCTCTCTCTCACACACATTCTCCCTCTCTCACTCACACACATTATCTCTCTCTCTCACTCACACACATTATCTCTCTCTCATTCACATTCTCTCTCTCTCACTCTCATTCTCTCTCTCTCACTCACACTCACATTCTCTCATTCACATTCTCTCTCTCTCACTCACATTCTCTCTCTCTCTCACTCACACACACATTCTCTCTCTCTCTCACTCACATTCTCTCTCTCTCACTCACACACACATTCTCTCTCTCACTCACACACACATTCTCTCTCTCACTCACACACACATTCTCTCTCTCACACACACACTCACATTCTCCCTCTCTCACTCACACACATTCTCTCTCTCTCTCTCACTCACACACATTCTCTCTCTCTCTCTCACTCACACACATTCTCTCTCTCTCATTCACATTCTCTCTCTCTCACACACATTCTCTCTCTCTCTCACTCTCATTCTCTCTCTCTCACTCACACACATTATCTCTCTCTCATTCACATTCTCTCTCTCTCACTCACATTCTCTCTCTCTCACTCACACACACATTCTCTCATTCACATTCTCTCTCTCTCACTCACATTCTCTCTCTCTCTCACTCACACACACATTCTCTCTCTCTCTCACTCACATTCTCTCTCTCTCACTCACACACACATTCTCTCTCTCACTCACACACACATTCTCTCTCTCTCATTCACATTCTCTCTCTCTCTCACACACATTCTCTCTCTCTCACTCACACACACATTCTCTCTCTCTCACACACACTCACATTCTCCCTCTCTCACTCACACACATTCTCTCTCTCTCTCTCACTCACACACATTCTCTCTCTCTCATTCACATTCTCTCTCTCTCACACACATTCTCTCTCTCTCACTCACACACACATTCTCTCTCTCTCACACACACTCACATTCTCTCTCTCTCTCAGTCACATTCTCTCTCTCTCACACACATTCTCTCTCTCACTCACACACACATTCTCTCTCTCTCACACACATTCTCTCTCTCTCATTCACATTCTCTCTCTCTCACACACATTCTCTCTCTCTCACTCACACACACATTCTCTCTCTCTCTCAGTCACGTTCTCTCTCTCTCACACACATTCTCTCTCTCACTCACACACACATTCTCTCTCTCTCACACACATTCTCTCTCTCACTCACACACATTCTCTCTCTCTCTCTCACTCACACACACATTCTCTCTCTCTCTCTCACACATTCTCTCTCTCACTCACACACACATTCTCTCTCTCTCACACACATTCTCTCTCTCTCTCACACACATTCTCTCTCTCACACACATTCTCTCACTCACACACACATTCTCTCTCTCACACACATTCTCTCACATTCTCTCTCACTCACATTCTCTCTCTCACACACTCACATTCTCTCTCTCGCATTCTCTCTCTCTCTCACTCACACTCACATTCTCTCTCTCTCACATTCTCTCTCACTCAGTCACATTCTCTCTCTCGCATTCTCTCCCTCACTCACATTCTCTCACATACTGTCTCTCTCTCACACATTCTCTCAAATTCTCTCTCTCTCTCTCACTCACACACATTCTCTCTCTCTCTCTCACTCACACACATTCTCTCTCTCTCACACACATTCTCTCTCTCTCTCTCACTCACACACATTCTCTCTCTCTCTCTCACTCACACACATTCTCTATCTCTCTCTCACTCACACACATTCTCTATCTCTCTCTCACTCACACACATTCTCTCTCTCTCTCTCACTCACACACATTCTCTATCTCTCTCTCACTCACACACATTCTCTCTCTCTCACTCACACACATTCTCTCTCTCTCTCTCACTCACACACATTCTCTATCTCTCACTCACACACATTCTCTCTCTCTCTCTCACTCACACACATTCTCTATCTCTCTATCTCTCTCTCACTCACACACATTCTCTCTCTCTCTCTCACTCACACACATTCTCTCTCTCTCTCTCACTCACACACATTCTCTATCTCTCTCTCACTCACACACATTCTCTATCTCTCTCTCACTCACACACATTCTCTCTCTCTCACTCACACACATTCTCTATCTCTCTCTCACTCACACACATTCTCTATCTCTCTCTCACTCACACACATTCTCTATCTCTCTCTCACTCACACACATTCTCTATCTCTCTCACACTCACATTCTCTCACATTCTCTCTCTCTCATTCACACTAATTCTCTCTCACATTCTCTCTCTCTCACACACAGATTCTCTCTCTCTCTCACTCACACTCATTCTCTCTCTCACATTCTCTCTCTCTCACACACACTCACATTCTCTCTCACATTCTCTCTCTCTCACACACAGATTCTCTCTCTCTCTCACTCACACTCATTCAATCTCTCACATTCTCTCTCTCACTCACACTCACATTCTCTCTCTCTCTCTCACATTCTCTCTCTCTCACTCACACTCACATTCTCTCTCACATTCTCTCTCTCTCACACACAGATTCTCTCTCTCTCTCACTCACACTCATTCTCTCTCTCACATTCTCTCTCTCTCACTCACACTCATTCTCTCTCTCACATTCTCTCTCTCTCACACACAGATTCTCTCTCTCTCTCACTCACACTCATTCTCTCTCTCACATTCTCTCTCTCTCACTCACACTCATTCTCTCTCTCACATTCTCTCTCTCTCACACACACATTCTCTCACATTCTCTCTCTCTCACTCACACTCACATTCTCTCTCTCTCACACACAGATTCTCTCTCTCTCTCACTCACACTCATTCTCTCTCTCACATTCTCTCTCTCACTCACACTCACATTCTCTCTCTCTCTCTCACATTCTCTCTCTCACTCACACTCGCATTCTCTCTCTCTCACTCATTAACTCACTCACATTCTGTCTCTCCCTCACACACTCACATTCTCTCTCTCTCACTCACACATTCTCTCTCTCTCTCTCTCTCACATTCTCTCTCTCACATTCTCTCTCTCTCACATTCTCTCTCTCTCGCATTCTCTCTCTCTCGCATTCTCTCTCTCTCGCATTCTCTCTCTCTCGCATTCTCTCTCTCTCACATTCTCTCTCTCACATTCTCTCTCTCACATTCTCTCTCTCACTCTACACATTCTCTCTCTCACATTCTCTCTCTCTCTCTCACATTCTCTCTCTCACATTCTCTCCCTCACATTCTCTCTCTCACATTCTCTCCCTCACCCACACAATCTCTCTCACATTCTCCCACTCACATTCTCTCTCACTGTACACATTCTGTCATTCACTCACTCAAATTCTCTCCCTCACATTCTCTCTCTCACTCTACACATTCTCTCTCTCACATTCTCTCCCTCACATTCTCTCTCTCACTCTACACATTCTCTCTCTCACATTCTCTCTCTCACATTCTCTCCCTCACATTCTCTCTCTCACTCTACACATTCTCTCTCTCACATTCTCTCTCTCACATTCTCTCTCTCACATTCTCTCCCTCACCCACACAATCTCTCTCACATTCTCCCACTCACATTCTCTCTCACTGTACACATTCTGTCATTCACTCACTCAAATTCTCTCCCTCACATTCTCTCTCTCACTCTACACATTCTCTCTCTCACATTCTCTCTCTCACATTCTCTCTCTCACATTCTCTCTCTCACATTCTCTCTCTCTCACATTCTCTCTCTCTCGCATTCTCTCTCTCTCGCATTCTCTCTCTCTCGCATTCTCTCTCTCTCGCATTCTCTCTCTCTCACATTCTCTCTCTCACATTCTCTCTCTCACATTCTCTCTCTCACTCTACACATTCTCTCCCTCACATTCTCTCTCTCTCTCTCACATTCTCTCTCTCACATTCTCTCCCTCACATTCTCTCTCTCACATTCTCTCCCTCACCCACACAATCTCTCTCACATTCTCCCACTCACATTCTCTCTCACTGTACACATTCTGTCATTCACTCACTCAAATTCTCTCTCTCACATTCTCTCTCTCACTCTACACATTCTCTCTCTCACATTCTCTCCCTCACATTCTCTCTCTCACTCTACACATTCTCTCTCTCACATTCTCTCTCTCACATTCTCTCCCTCACATTCTCTCTCTCACTCTACACATTCTCTCTCTCACATTCTCTCCCTCACATTCTCTCTCTCACTCTACACATTCTCTCTCTCACATTCTCTCCCTCACATTCTCTCTCTCACTCTACACATTCTCTCTCTCACATTCTCTCTCCCTCACATTCTCTCTCTCTCTCTCTCTCTCACTCTACACATTCTCTCTCTCTCACATTCTCTCTCTCACTCTACACATTCTCTCTCCCTCACATTCTCTCTCTCACTCTACACATTCTCTCTCTCACATTCTCTCTCTCACATTCTCTCTCACTGTACACATTCTGTCATTCACTCACTCAAATTCTCTCTCTCACATTCTCTCTCTCACTCTACACATTCTCTCTCTCACATTCTCTCTCTCACTGTACACCTTCTCTCTCTCACATTCTCTCTCTCACTCTACACATTCTCTCTCTCACATTCTCTCTCTCACTCTACACATTCTCTCTCTCACATTCTCTCTCTCACTCTACACATTCTCTCTCTCACATTCTCTCCCTCACATTCTCTCTCTCACATTCTCTCTCTCACATTCTCTCTCTCACATTCTCTCTCTCACATTCTCTCCCTCACATTCTCTCTCTCACATTCTCTCTCTCACATTCTCTCTCTCACATTCTCTCTCTCACATTCTCTCTCTCACATTCTCTCTCTCACTCTACACATTCTCTCTCTCACATTCTCTCCCTCACATTCTCTCTCTCACATTCTCTCCCTCACCCACACAATCTCTTTCACATTCTCCCACTCACATTCTCTCTCACTGTACACATTCTGTCATTCACTCACTCAAATTCTCTCCCTCACATTCTCTCTCTCACTCTACACATTCTCTCTCTCACATTCTCTCCCTCACATTCTCTCTCTCACATTCTCTCCCTCACATTCTCTCTCTCACATTCTCTCCCTCACCCACACAATCTCTCTCACATTCTCCCACTCACATTCTCTCTCACTGTACACATTCTGTCATTCACTCACTCAAATTCTCTCCCTCACATTCTCTCTCTCACTCTACACATTCTCTCTCCCTCACATTCTCTCTCTCACTCTACACATTCTCTCTCTCACATTCTCTCTCTCTCTCTCACATTCTCTCTCTCACATTCTCTCCCTCACATTCTCTCTCTCACATTCTCTCCCTCACCCACACAATCTCTCTCACATTCTCCCACTCACATTCTCTCTCACTGTACACATTCTGTCATTCACTCACTCAAATTCTCTCCCTCACATTCTCTCTCTCACTCTACACATTCTCTCTCTCACATTCTCTCCCTCACATTCTCTCTCTCACATTCTCTCTCTCACATTCTCTCCCTCACCCACACAATCTCTCTCACATTCTCCCACTCACATTCTCTCTCACTGTACACATTCTGTCATTCACTCACTCAAATTCTCTCCCTCACATTCTCTCTCTCACTCTACACATTCTCTCTCTCACATTCTCTCTCTCACATTCTCTCTCATCACATTCTCTCTCTCACATTCTCTCTCTCACATTCTCTCTCTCACATTCTCTCTCTCACATCTCTCACATTCTCTCTCTCACATTCTCTCTCTCACATCTCTCTCTCACATTCTCTCTCTCACATTCACTCTCTCACATTCTCTCTCTCACATTCTCTCTCTCACATTCTCTCTCTCACATTCTCTCTCTCACACTCTCTCTCTCACATTCTCTCTCTCACATTCTCTCTCTCACATTCTCTCTCTCACATTCACTCTCTCACATTCTCTCTCTCACATTCTCTCTCTCACATTCTCTCTCTCACATTCTCTCTCTCACATTCTCTCTCTCACATTCTCTCTCTCACACTCTCTCTCTCACATTCTCTCTCTCACATTCTCTCTCTCACATTCTCTCTCTCACATTCTCTCTCACTGTACACATTCTGTCATTCACTCACTCAAATTCTCTCCCTCACATTCTCTCTCTCACTCTACACATTCTCTCTCTCACATTCTCTCTCTCACTCTACACATTCTCTCTCTCACATTCTCTCTCTCACTCTACACATTCTCTCTCTCACATTCTCTCTCTCACTCTACACATTCTCTCTCTCACATTCTCTCTCTCACATTCTCTCCCTCACATTCTCTCTCTCACATTCTCTCCCTCACCCACACAATCTCTCTCACATTCTCCCACTCACATTCTCTCTCACTGTACACATTCTGTCATTCACTCACTCAAATTCTCTCCCTCACATTCTCTCTCTCACTCTACACATTCTCTCTCTCACATTCTCTCTCACTCTACACATTCTCTCTCTCACATTCTCTCTCTCACTCTACACATTCTCTCTCTCACATTCTCTCTCTCACTCTACACATTCTCTCTCTCACATTCTCTCTCTCACATTCTCTCCCTCACATTCTCTCTCTCACATTCTCTCCCTCACCCACACAATCTCTCTCACATTCTCCCACTCACATTCTCTCTCACTGTACACATTCTGTCATTCACTCACTCAAATTCTCTCCCTCACATTCTCTCTCTCACTCTACACATTCTCTCTCTCACATTCTCTCCCTCACATTCTCTCTCTCACTCTACACATTCTCTCTCTCACATTCTCTCCCTCACATTCTCTCTCTCACATTCTCTCTCTCACATTCTCTCTCTCACATTCTCTCTCTCACATTCTCTCTCTCACATTCTCTCTCTCACATTCTCTCTCTCACATTCTCTCTCTCACTCTACACATTCTCTCTCTCACATTCTCTCTCTCACTCTACACATTCTCTCTCTCACATTCTCTCTCTCACATTCTCTCTCTCACATTCTCTCTCTCACATTCTCTCTCTCACATTCTCTCTCTCACATTCTCTCTCTCACTCTACACATTCTCTCTCTCACATTCTCTCTCTCACATTCTCTCTCTCACATTCTCTCTCTCACATTCTCTCTCTCACATTCTCTCTCTCACATTCTCTCTCTCACATTCTCTCTCTCACATTCTCTCTCACATTCTCTCTCTCACATTCTCTCTCTCACATTCTCTCTCTCACATTCTCTCTCTCACATTCTCTCTCTCACATTCTCTCTCTCACATTCTCTCCCTCACATTCTCTCTCTCACTCTACACATTCTCTCTCTCACATTCTCCCACTCACATTCTCTCTCACTGTACACATTCTCTCCCTCTCACTCTACACATCCTCTCTCTCTCACTCTACACATTCTCTCTCTCTCACATTCTCTCTCTCTCACTGTACACCTTCTCTCTCTCTCACTCTACACATTCTCTCTCTCTCACTCTACACATTCTCTCTCTCTCTCTCACTGTACACCTTCTCTCTCTCTCACTCTACACATTCTCTCTCTCTCACTCTACACATTCTCTCTCTCTCTCACTTTACACATTCTCTCTCTCTTTCACATTCTCTCATTCACTGACTCACATTCTCTCTCTCACCTTCTCTCTCCCTCACTC
>JANJGN010000535.1:395000-397500 GCA_026770705.1 Isurus oxyrinchus | reverse complement strand
AGTCTCTGACTCACTTCTCACTCAGTCTCTCACTCTCATCCACACCCTTTCTCTCTCACTTTCTCACCCAGACTCTCACTCTCTCCCACACACTTTCTTATTCACTTTCTCACCCAGACTCTCACTCTCCCACTCAGTTTCTCACTCGCTTTCTCACCCAGTCTCTCATTCTCTCTTACTTTGTCACTCAATCTCATTCTCTCTCACTCACTTTTTTCACCTAGCCTCTCACTCTTCCTAGATCACTTTCACTCTCACGTTCTCACTTTCACTCTCACTTCCTCACTCAGTCTCCCAATCTCACTCTCCCTCTCATTCACTTCCTCACCCAGACTCTCACTCTCTCTCTCACCCACTTTTACTCTCACTTTCTCACCCAGTTTCTCATGCTCACTCTCTCACTTTCACTCTCAATTTCTCACTCAATTCTCTGACTCTCTCTCACTAACTTTCACTCTCACTTTCTCAGTCCCTCACTTCTTTCTCGCTCACTTTCCCCCTCAGTCTCTCACTCCGTCTCGCTCACTTTCTCACCTCGTCTCTCACTCACTTTCTCACCCACTTTCTCTTGCACTTTCTAACTCACTCTCACTCCTTCACTCAGTTGCACTCTGACTTCCTCACTCACGTTCTCACTCTCTCTCACGTTCTCACTCAGTCTCTCGCTTTCTCACCCAGTCTCTCACACTCGCTCTCTCCCACTCATTTTCACTCTCACTTTCTTATTAAGTCTCTCACCCTCTCACTCACTTTCTCACTCAGTCTCGGACTCACTCTCACTCACTTTCTCACCCAGCCTCTCAGTCTCACGTTCTCTCTCACTTTCCCACCCAGTCTCTCACACTCTCTCTCTCTAACTTTATATCTCACTATCTCACTCAGTCCCTCACTCCCTCTGTCACTCACTTTCTCACCCAGCCTCTCAGTCTCTCTTTCTCTCACTTTCTCATCCAGTCTCTCACTCGCTTATGCTCTCACTCTCTCGCTCAGTGTCTCATGCTCTCTCACTTTCTCACTCAGTCTCTCTGTCACTCACTTTCACTCTCACTTTCTCAGTCTCTCACACTCTCACTCACTTTCTCACTCAGTCTCTCACTCTGTCTCACTCCATCCATCACCCATTTCCTCTTTCACTCACTCTCTCTCACTCACTTTCTCCCTTTCTCACCCAGTCTCTCACTCTCTGACTCTCTCACTCACTTTCACTCTCACTTTCTCACTCAGTCTCTCACTGTCTCTCTCACTCACTTTCTCACTCGGTCTCTCACTCTCTCTCTCTCTCTCCCCCACACACTTTCAATCTCGCTTTCTTACCGAGTCTCTCACTCTCGCCCTCTCTATCACTCACTTCCTGTCTCATTTTCTCACTCAGTCTCTCACTCACTTTCACTCTCACTTTCTCACTCAGTCTCTCACTGTCTCTCTCACTCACTTTCTCACTCAGTCTCTCACTGTCTCTCTCACTCACTTTCTCACTCGGTCTCTCACTCTCTCTCTCTCTCTCCCCCACACACTTTCAATCTCGCTTTCTTACCGAGTCTCTCACTCTCGCCCTCTCTATCACTCACTTCCTGTCTCATTTTCTCACTCAGTCTCTCACTCACTTTCACTCTCACTTTCTCACTCAGTCTCTCACTGTCTCTCTCACTCATTTTCTCACTCAGTCTCTCACTCACTTTCACTCTCACTTTCTCATCCAGTTTCTCACTCTCACTCTCTTTCACTTTCACTCTCAATTTCTCACTCAATCTTTGACTCTGACTCTTTCTCACTCACTTTCACTCTCACTTTCTCAGTCTCTCACACTCTCACTCACTTTCTCACTCAGTCTCTCACTCTGTCTCACTCCCTCCAACACCCATTCCCTCTTTCACTCACTCTCTCTCACTCACTTTCTCCCTTTCTCACCCAGTCTCTCACTCTCTGACTCTCTCACTCACTTTCACTCTCAATTTCTCACTCAATCTCTGACTCTGACTCTTTCTCACCCAATTTCACTCTCACTTTCTCATTCAGTCTCTAACTCACTTTCTCCTTCACCCTCTCACCCAGTCTCTCTCACTCATTTTCTCATCCAATCTCTCACACACTCTCTCTCAGACACTTTCTCTCTCCCTTTCACACCCAGTCTCTCACTCTCTGACTCTCTCAGTCACTTTCACCCTCACTTTCTCACTCAATCTCTCACTCTCTTACCCTCTTTCTCTCAATCTCTGCCTTTCTTGCTCTTTCTCTGCTTCCCTTACTCACTCTCATTCTCACTCTCACCCTCAACCTCTGTCTCTCTTGCTCTCTCTCCGCCTCTTTCACTCTCCCTCACTTTCGCTCTCACTCCCTCGCTCAGCCTCTGACTCTCTCACTCACTCTCTCTCACTGTCACTTAATCTTCGCTTCTCTCTGTCTCTCACATCCACTCACTCTCGCTTTGTCTCTCTCTCATCCTCACTTTCACTAACTCTCTCATTCAGTCAATTTCTCATTCTCACCTCTTCCAATTCTG
>JANJGN010000535.1:380000-390000 GCA_026770705.1 Isurus oxyrinchus | reverse complement strand
AGAGAGAGCGTGTGAGAGCACGAGAAAGAGAGCCAGTTAGGGTAGCCTTCCTCCCTCAGTTTGTTTCCCAACAAGACTGCCTTCAAAACAAGCAGGTTCACAACTTCAGGGTTTTTATTTTCTCTCTGTCATGTGATTTCCAACAACCTTCCTTTTCAGCTACACCACAAACCCCCCAAAACCCCCACCCACCCTGCACCCACCCTACTGTTAACGCAGAATAAGCAACCAGATCTTCCTCAAGTACTGCAAAGCTCAGGAGATTTCTCAAAAGAGGCTCGTTGGCAGTTCCAAGATCTATTTATGACCTTTATTGAAAAAAAAAATACCAGGTCAGCTTCCAGATGTCCAAATCATGCCAATTCCTTCCTTTGTGTAAAGGAAAGATTCAGCCATCAGAGATCTAATTCTGACACTCTCTCTTTCTCTGTCTCTGGCTGACTGTGTTCACTTAGCACATTCACACTCTCGCTCACTTTCTCACTCACACGCTTTCTCTTTCTCACCTTCTCACTCACACTGTCTCTCATTCTCGCTCACTTTCTCACTCAGTTTTCTCGTTCACACACTTTCTCACACACTTGCTCATTCTCACGTACTTTCTCACTCACATGATCTCTCATCTCACTCACTTTCTCATTTGCACGGTCTATCATTCTCACTCACTTTCTCACTCAATGGTCTCTCATTCTCACTCATGTTCCCGCTCGCACAGTCTCTCATTCTCACTCACTTTCTCACTCACAGTTTTCTCATTCACACACCTTCTCACACGCTTGCTCATTCTCACTCACTTTCTCACTCCATGGTCTCTCATTCTCACTCGTACAGTCTCTCTTACTTACTCACTCGCACCATCTCATACTCACCTTTTCACTCACACAGTCTCTCATTCTCACTCACTTTCTCACTCACACGATCTCTCATTCTCACTCATGTTCCCGCTCGCACAGTCTCTCATTCTCACTCACTTTCTCACTCACACGATCACTCATTCTCACTCATGTTCCCGCTCGCACAGTCTCTCATTCTCACTCACTTTCTCACTCACACGATCACTCATTCTCACTCATGTTCCCGCTCGCACAGTCTCTCATTCTCACTCACATGATCTCTCATTCTCACTCATGTTCCCGCTCACACAGTCTCTCATTCTCGCTCACTTTCTCACTCACAGTTTTCTCGTTCACACACTTTCTCACACGCTTGCTCATTCTCACGTACTTTCTCACTCACATGATCTCTCATCTCACTCACTTTCTCATTTGCACGGTCTATCATTCTCACTCACTTTCTCACTCCATGGTCTCTCATTCTCACTCGTACAGTCTCTCTTACTTTCTCACTCGCACCATCTCATACTCACCTTTTCACTCACATAATCTCTCATCCTCACTCATGTTCCCGCTCGCACAGTCTCTCATTCTCACTCACTTTCTCACTCACATAATCTCTCATCCTCACTCATGTTCCCGCTCGCACAGTCTCTCATTCTCACTCACTTTCTCACTCACACGATCTCTCATTCTCACTCATGTTCCCGCTCGCACAGTCTCTCATTCTCACTCACTTTCTCACTCACACGATCTCTCATCCTCACTCATGTTCCCGCTCGCACAGTCTCTCATTCTCACTCACTTTCTCACTCACATAATCTCTCATCCTCACTCATGTTCCCGCTCGCACAGTCTCTCATTCTCACTCACTTTCTCACTCACACGATCTCTCATTCTCACTCATGTTCCCGCTCGCACAGTCTCTCATTCTCACTCACTTTCTCACTCACACGATCTCTCATTCTCACTCATGTTCCCGCTCGCACAGTCTCTCATTCTCACTCACTTTCTCACTCACACGATCTCTCATTCTCACTCACTTTCTCACTCACACGATCTCTCATCCTCACGCATGTTCCCGCTCGCACAGTCTCTCATTCTCACTCACTTTCTCACTCACACGATCTCTCATTCTCACTCATGTTCCCGCTCGCACAGTCTCTCATTCTCACTCACTTTCTCACTCACACGATCTCTCATTCTCACTCATGTTCCCGCTCGCACAGTCTCTCATTCTCACTCACTTTCTCACTCACACGATCTCTCATCCTCACTCATGTTCCCGCTCGCACAGTCTCTCATTCTCACTCACTTTCTCACTTGCATTTCCTCTCATTCTCACTCATTCTCATTAACACGGTCTCTCAATCTCACTCACTTCCTCACTCATACGGTCTCTCATTCTCACTCGTTCGCTCTCACGGTCTCTCTTTCTCACCCCATTGCCCACTCGCTCTCTCACGTTCTTGCTCACTTTCTCATTCACACTCTCTGGGTCTCAACTTCTGCCTCTGTGTTCAACCCTTCACGCTCGCACGTTCCCATTCCTGTTCTCCGATTCTCACTTATCATCTCGTTCTCGCTCATACCGTCCCTTCTCTCAGCCTCACGTCCATATCGTTTCTCATTTTCTCTCCAACTCTCATTCCCGCTGGAACTCACTCTCCCTTTCTATTCCCCCCCTCGCTCTCTGTCTCGCTCTCTCACTCACGCTCTCTCATTCACTCACACAGAGAAACAGAAGGCTTCACGGCACAGAAGGAGGCCACTTGGCTCCTTGTGTCTGCGTTGGCCGAGAAATAGCTCACCAGCCTCTAATCCCACTTTCCAACTCTCAGGCTGTTGACTTGTAAAGTACAACTCTTCCAGTGCCTATCCAAATGCCTTTTTAAAAATTCATTCATGGGGTGTAGGGTCAGCATTTATTGCCCATCCCTAATTGCCCCTTGAGAAAGTGGTGGGTGGGTGAGCTGCCTTCTTGAGCCGCTGCAGTCCCCGTGTGGTGTAGGTACACCCACAGCGCTGTTAGGGAGGGAGTTCCAGGATTTTGTCCGTGTGGTGTAGGTACACCCACAGCACTGTTAGGGAGTGAGTTCCAGGATTTTGTCCCGTGTGGTGTAGGTACACCCACAGCGCTGTTAGGGAGGGAGTTCCAGGATTTTGTCCGTGTGGTGTAGGTACACCCACAGTGCTGTTAGGGAGGGAGTTCCAGGATTTTGTCTGTGTGGTGTAGGTACACCCACGGCGCTGTTAGGGAGGGAGTTCCAGGGTTTTGTCCGTGTGGTGTAGGTACACCCACAGCGCTGTTAGGGAGGGAGTTCCAGGATTTTGTCCGTGTGGTGTAGGTACACCCACAGTGCTGTTAGGGAGGGAGTTCCAGGATTTTGTCCCGTGTGGTGTAGGTACACCCACAGCGCTGTTAGGGAGGGAGTTCCAGGATTTTGTCCCTGTGTGGTGTAGGTACTCCCACAGCGCTGTTAGGGAGGAGTTCCAGGATTTTGTCCCCGTGTGGTGTAGGTACACCCACAGTGCTGTTAGGGAGGGAGTTTCAGGATTTTGTCCCCGTGTGGTGTAGGTACACCCACAGTGCTGTTAGGGAGGGAGTTCCAGGATTTTGTCCCATGTGGTGTAGGTACACCCACAGCGCTGTTAGGGAGGGAGTTCCAGGATTTTGTCCCCGTGTGGTGTAGGTACACCCACGGCGCTGTTAGGGAGGGAGTTCCAGGATTTTGTCCGTGTGGTGTAGGTACGCCCACGGCGCTGTTAGGGAGGGAGTTCCAGGATTTTGTCCGTGTGGTGTAGGTACACCCACAGTGCTGTTAGGGAGGGAGTTCCAGGATTTTGTCCCGTGTGGTGTAGGTGCACCCACAACGCTGTTAGGGAGGGAGTTCCAGGATTTTGACCCAGCGACAGTGAAGGAACGGCCGATATATTTCCAAGTCAGGATGGTGAGTGGCTCGGAAGGGAACTTCCAGGTGGTGGGTGTTCCCCATGTGTCTGCTGCCCTTGTCCTTCTAGATGGTAGAGGTGGTGGGTTTGGAAGGTGCTGTCGAAGGAGCCTTGGTGAGTTGCTGCAGTGCATCTTGTAGATGGTACACACACTGCTCCCCAGTGGAACCATTGAGTGTGGTGGGGGAGGTGGGGTGCGGAGGGGGGAGGGAAAGCTCCTGCAACACTTGTCTGTTTCTTCTCGAATGTCCGCCGGCCACCCATTCCCACCCTGCATGCACATCATTAAACTGAGGCTGACCATCTCCTGGGACAGGCTATCCTCCTAGCTCTCAGCCTCGCTGAGGCGCCGCAGTGACCTGAGCCACAGGTCAAGCTCCGAAACCCGGAGATGCTCCCACGTGGAACAGGATTTGCACTCCGCGAGACTGAGGAGGTCTGCCATGTCTCCATTTAAGTCGACTGTGTTGTGATGTCCCTTTAAGAGTGAATAGGCTAATGAGTAAGTACCCACGATTTTTTGGTGACCAGCAGATGTTGTTCAGAGGAGTTTACGGTTTGACTAGCAGCATATGATGTGAAGTTGCAGCTGTACTTTCCTGTTAACAATAGCTGTCAAATCTTTGCAGTAAATCTGCCTACGGAGCAACCCTATACTACACCTTCAAATAAACCGAGCGCAGTCTACCTGTCCTGTGTGAGATTAATGAGTTTTATATGAAGCAAGCATCAGACTACATCAAACTGCTTTCTAAACTAAACAGAATGTAACTTTCAGCCTTTAGAACACAATCAATTATTTTAGTTTTATTCTTTGTTTCATTAATTAGTTTACTTAGTTTTCTTGTAATTTTAGTAATTTAATTGTGTGATCATGTATGTTTTCTCTCTGTCGCTTTCTCACTCACTCTCTCTCTCTCTCTCACTCTATCGCTCTCTCTCTCTCACTCTATCGCTTTCTCTCTCTCTACCACTCTCTCTCTCTCTCACTCTCTCTCTCTGTCTCACTCTATCACTCTCTCTCTCACTCTCTCTCTCTCACTCTATCGATCTCTCTCACTCTATCGCTCTCTCTCTCTCTCTCACTCTCTCTATCGCTCTCTCTCTCTACCACTCTCTCTCTTTCACTCTCTCTCTCTCACTCTATCGCTCCCTCTCATTCTCACTCTCTCTCTCACTCTATCACTCTCTCTCTCACTCTATCACTCTCTCACTCTCACTCTCTCACTCTCTCACTCTCTCTATCGCTCTCTCTCTCTCACTCTATCACTCTCTCTCACTCTATCGCTCACTCTCTCTCTCTCTCACTCTATCGCTCACTCTCTCTCTCTCACTCTATCGCTCTCTCTCTCTCACTCTATATCACTTTCTCGCTCTCTCTTGCTCGCTCTCTCTTGCTCTCTCTCTCTCTCCCACTCCCAACCCCCTCCCAACATCACTCCTCCTGCAGTTGGTTCTCAGATACACACTTTTGCTCTCCGTCTCTCTCTCTCTCTCACACTTTCCCACTCACTCACTTTCATTTTCCCACTCACTCTCACACACTCATTCTCCCTTTGCCCCTCACTCTCAATTTCCCAGCCAACCTCACTCGCTTTCTCTCTCGCCCTCCCTTTCTCACTCAATGTCACGCCCTCGCTCACTCCTGCCTGTCTCTCAATCACTCCCTCTCACTCTCAGTGTCACGCCCTCGCTCACTCCTCCTGTCTCTCAATCACTCCCTCTAACTCTCAATGTCACGCCCTCGCTCACTCCTCCTGTCTCTCAATCACTCCCTCTAACTCTCAATGTCACGCCCTCGCTCACTCCTCCTGTCTCTCAATCACTCCCTCTCACTCTCAGTGTCACGCCCTCGCTCACTCCTCCTGTCTCTCAATCACTCCCTCTCACTCTCAATGTCACGCCCTCGCTCACTCCTCCTGTCTCTCAATCACTCCCTCTAACTCTCAATGTCACGCCCTCGCTCACTCCTCCTGTCTCTCAATCACTCCCTCTCACTCTCAGTGTCACGCCCTCGCTCACTCCTCCTGTCTCTCAATCACTCCCTCTCACTCTCAATGTCACACCCTCGCTCACTCCTCCTGTCTCTCAATCACTCCCTCTAACTCTCAATGTCACGCCCTCGCTCACTCCTCCTGTCTCTCAATCACTCCCTCTCACTCTCAGTGTCACGCCCTCGCTCACTCCTCCTGTCTCTCAATCACTCCCTCTCACTCTCAATGTCACGCCCTCGCTCACTCCTCCTGTCTCTCAATCACTCCCTCTCACTCTCAGTGTCACGCCCTCGCTCACTCCTCCTGTCTCTCAATCACTCCCTCTCACTCTCAATGTCACGCCCTCGCTCACTCCTCCTGTCTCTCAATCACTCCCTCTAACTCTCAATGTCACACCCTCGCTCACTCCTCCTGTCTCTCAATCACTCCCTCTCACTCTCAATGTCACGCCCTCGCTCACTCCTCCTGTCTCTCAATCACTCCCTCTCACTCTCAATGTCACGCCCTCGCTCACTCCTCCTGTCTCTCAATCACTCCCTCTCACTCTCAGTGTCACGCCCTCGCTCACTCCTCCTGTCTCTCAATCACTCCCTCTCACTCTCAATGTCACGCCCTCGCTCACTCCTCCTGTCTCTCAATCACTCCCTCTCACTCTCAATGTCACGCCCTCGCTCACTCCTCCTGTCTCTCAATCACTCCCTCTAACTCTCAATGTCACGCCCTCGCTCACTCCTCCTGTCTCTCAATCACTCCCTCTCACTCTCAGTGTCACGCCCTCGCTCACTCCTCCTGTCTCTCAATCACTCCCTCTCACTCTCAATGTCACACCCTCGCTCACTCCTCCTGTCTCTCAATCACTCCCTCTAACTCTCAATGTCACGCCCTCGCTCACTCCTCCTGTCTCTCAATCACTCCCTCTCACTCTCAGTGTCACGCCCTCGCTCACTCCTCCTGTCTCTCAATCACTCCCTCTCACTCTCAATGTCACGCCCTCGCTCACTCCTCCTGTCTCTCAATCACTCCCTCTCACTCTCAGTGTCACGCCCTCGCTCACTCCTCCTGTCTCTCAATCACTCCCTCTCACTCTCAATGTCACGCCCTCGCTCACTCCTCCTGTCTCTCAATCACTCCCTCTCACTCTCAATGTCACACCCTCGCTCACTCCTCCTGTCTCTCAATCACTCCCTCTCACTCTCAATGTCACGCCCTCGCTCACTCCTCCTGTCTCTCAATCACTCCCTCTCACTCTCAATGTCACGCCCTCGCTCACTCCTCCTGTCTCTCAATCACTCCCTCTCACTCTCAATGTCACACCCTCGCTCACTCCTCCTGTCTCTCAATCACTCCCTCTCACTCTCAATGTCACGCCCTCGCTCACTCCTCCTGTCTCTCAATCACTCCCTCTCACTCTCAGTGTCACGCCCCTCGCTCACCTCCTCCTGTCTCTCAATCACTCCCTCTCACTCTCAGTGTCACGCCCTCGCTCACTCCTCCTGTCTCTCAATCACTCCCTCTCACTCTCAGTGTCACGCCCTCGCTCACTCCTCCTGTCTCTCAATCACTCCCTCTCACTCTCAATGTCACGCCCTCGCTCACTCCTCCTGTCTCTCAATCACTCCCTCTAACTCTCAATGTCACGCCCTCGCTCACTCCTCCTGTCTCTCAATCACTCCCTCTCACTCTCAATGTCACGCCCTCGCTCACTCCTCCTGTCTCTCAATCACTCCCTCTCACTCTCAGTGTCACGCCCTCGCTCACTCCTCCTGTCTCTCAATCACTCCCTCTCACTCTCAATGTCACGCCCTCGCTCACTCCTCCTGTCTCTCAATCACTCCCTCTAACTCTCAATGTCACGCCCCTCGCTCACTCCTCCTGTCTCTCAATCACTCCCTCTAACTCTCAGTGTCACGCCCTCGCTCACTCCTCCTGTCTCTCAATCACTCCCTCTAACTCTCAATGTCACGCCCTCGCTCACTCCTCCTGTCTCTCAATCACTCCCTCTCACTCTCAATGTCACGCCCTCGCTCACTCCTCCTGTCTCTCAATCACTCCCTCTCACTCTCAATGTCACGCCCTCGCTCACTCCTCCTGTCTCTCAATCACTCCCTCTAACTCTCAATGTCACGCCCTCGCTCACTCCTCCTGTCTCTCAATCACTCCCTCTAACTCTCAGTGTCACGCCCTCGCTCACTCCTCCTGTCTCTCAATCACTCCCTCTCACTCTCAGTGTCACGCCCTCGCTCACTCCTCCTGTCTCTCAATCACTCCCTCTCACTCTCAATGTCACGCCCTCGCTCACTCCTCCTGTCTCTCAATCACTCCCTCTCACTCAGTGTCACGCCCTCGCTCACTCCTCCTGTCTCTCAATCACTCCCTCTCACTCTCAATGTCACGCCCTCGCTCACTCCTCCTGTCTCTCAATCACTCCCTCTCACTCTCAATGTCACGCCCTCGCTCACTCCTCCTGTCTCTCAATCACTCCCCTCTCACTCTCAGTGTCACGCCCTCGCTCACTCCTCCTGTCTCTCAATCACTCCCTCTCACTCTCAGTGTCACGCCCTCGCTCACTCCTCCTGTCTCTCAATCACTCCCTCTCACTCAGTGTCACGCCCTCGCTCACTCCTCCTGTCTCTCAATCACTCCCTCTCACTCTCAGTGTCACGCCCTCGCTCACTCCTCCTGTCTCTCAATCACTCCCTCTCACTCTCAATGTCACGCCCTCGCTCACTCCTCCTGTCTCTCAATCACTCCCTCTCACTCTCAGTGTCACGCCCTCGCTCACTCCTCCTGTCTCTCAATCACTCCCTCTCACTCTCAGTGTCACGCCCTCGCTCACTCCTCCTGTCTCTCAATCACTCCCTCTCACTCTCAGTGTCACGCCCTCGCTCACTCCTCCTGTCTCTCAATCACTCCCTCTCACTCTCAATGTCACGCCCTCGCTCACTCCTCCTGTCTCTCAATCACTCCCTCTCACTCAGTGTCACGCCCTCGCTCACTCCTCCTGTCTCTCAATCACTCCCTCTCACTCTCAATGTCACACCCTCGCTCACTCCTCCTGTCTCTCAATCACTCCCTCTCACTCTCAGTGTCACGCCCTCGCTCACTCCTCCTGTCTCTCAATCACTCCCTCTAACTCTCAATGTCACGCCCTCGCTCACTCCTCCTGTCTCTCAATCACTCCCTCTCACTCTCAATGTCACGCCCTCGCTCACTCCTCCTGTCTCTCAATCACTCCCTCTAACTCTCAATGTCACGCCCTCGCTCACTCCTCCTGTCTCTCAATCACTCCCTCTCACTCTCAGTGTCACGCCCTCGCTCACTCCTCCTGTCTCTCAATCACTCCCTCTCACTCTCAATGTCACGCCCTCGCTCACTCCTCCTGTCTCTCAATCACTCCCTCTCACTCTCAATGTCACACCCTCGCTCACTCCTCCTGTCTCTCAATCACTCCCTCTCACTCTCAGTGTCACGCCCTCGCTCACTCCTCCTGTCTCTCAATCACTCCCTCTCACTCTCAATGTCACGCCCTCGCTCACTCCTCCTGTCTCTCAATCACTCCCTCTCACTCTCAGTGTCACGCCCTCGCTCACTCCTCCTGTCTCTCAATCACTCCCTCTCACTCTCAGTGTCACGCCCTCGCTCACTCCTCCTGTCTCTCAATCACTCCCTCTCACTCTCAGTGTCACGCCCTCGCTCACTCCTCCTGTCTCTCAATCACTCCCTCTCACTCTCAATGTCACGCCCTCGCTCACTCCTCCTGTCTCTCAATCACTCCCTCTCACTCAGTGTCACGCCCTCGCTCACTCCTCCTGTCTCTCAATCACTCCCTCTCACTCTCAATGTCACACCCTCGCTCACTCCTCCTGTCTCTCAATCACTCCCTCTCACTCTCAGTGTCACGCCCTCGCTCACTCCTCCTGTCTCTCAATCACTCCCTCTAACTCTCAATGTCACGCCCTCGCTCACTCCTCCTGTCTCTCAATCACTCCCTCTCACTCTCAATGTCACGCCCTCGCTCACTCCTCCTGTCTCTCAATCACTCCCTCTAACTCTCAATGTCACGCCCTCGCTCACTCCTCCTGTCTCTCAATCACTCCCTCTCACTCTCAGTGTCACGCCCTCGCTCACTCCTCCTGTCTCTCAATCACTCCCTCTCACTCTCAATGTCACGCCCTCGCTCACTCCTCCTGTCTCTCAATCACTCCCTCTCACTCTCAATGT